>JAMQGT020014769.1:0-10436 GCA_024447675.2 Pterophyllum scalare | reverse complement strand
TAAGGGACAGGATGCGGCCAGTTAACAGGCAACAACATGGGTTTTCTAGAGCTAATAATGACCAGAGGGCATAGTTTTTTCAGGTGATTTTGGTTTGGCCAGTTAACAGGTTAAAACGTTCACCGCTAAGTTTAATGTCGGTCTGCTTGTTACAAAATATCTCAATTAAAAGCACAGATTCACTAGTTGTGTTTCATGTTATTCTGTTCAATTTCAACAACACAGCACAGGTCAAGAACACTGCTTATGACCGGAGATTTCATTCACGCTACACAAGAGGGCATTCACCACTAAAACACAGTGGCTGCCAAGGGGATTGGGGTTTGAGAAAGTCCGGTGGTTATTTCTTTCCAGAAGCTTTGTATTGGTGGACAGAGGCAGAATGCATGGAGGTGGTCATCAGTTGTGTTAAGTGTACAGTATGTGCAAACATCTTAGTTCCTTAACAACAAAACAACAAAAATATATATCCAGGTATCCAGGCAGGCAATAGTGATTGCTATATATATGTATATATACATATACATATTAGGTTTTTGTCAAAGTACCAGCAATAATTTAAACTACTTTCACCTCTGCTGGCAACTAGGAATCAAATGCCAGGTAGAGAAAAATAAAGCCAGAAAAGTGCAACGTGATAAGCAGTTGAGCGTATATAGTGCCGTCATAGTAGCAAATGTCAACTTAAAAAAAAAAATGTATCCAAGGGAGCAGAATAATAATTAACTAAAGTCCAATAAGTCGGTTTAAAAGCTGTAAATGAAGCCTGTAAAGGTTGTTAGCTGAAGGGGAGGGGAGGGAGGGTAAACAGTCTGCGGCCAGCTCTCACCCAGGCCAAAGACTGTTCTCCCTCCTCCCCTCCGGGAGGTGTCTACAGGTCCCTATGTTCTCGAAACAGCAGGTTCAGGAACAGCTTTTTCCCCTCAGCTGTCACCCTGATACACTCTACACAGAAGTGACCCCCCCCCCAACTGACTGAACACCCCCCACACCTAAAGACTAATTACACTCCGCTATATCTGTATATACATATTTATTGAACTTTATATTTATCAACTTTATATTTAACAACTGTCCATAACTGTCTATATTGTACATACATTTATCTTCTGTATATTTTATAGTTTATTATATAGTATATTCAATTCATTCCTGCAGTAATACACTGTGTACATATCTTTATATATATTTTAGCATATATTATATAGTATATTCAGTTCATCATCTGCACTGCCCATGTACATACCTTGCACTTTACTACTCTGCACTTCTGGTTAGATGCTAAACTGCATTTCGTTGTTCGAGTACTTGTTACTGTGTTCAATGACAATAAAGTTGAATCTAATCTAAAAAAAAAATGAAGAGGAAGTTACTACTAAAGTATAGGTAGATGTTAGAGGCATTGGATGCCATAGAGTCTGATAGTACTTGCTGCGGTACAAATTGCCAGTCCTCTTGGAGCAGCATAGTAGCCACTATGGTGCAGAATGATAGCCGGTAATTGTTGAGGGTGTTAGCCGCGCTGTATCTTAGCAGTATTTGCTATAGGGCTGGATGTTATTCATCGCGGAGCAGAGTGTCGGCAGCTGTGTGGCCTGATGACAGTCATTGCAGATCAGGTGTAAACTGTAGCAGGGTCCAGCTGCAGTTTCAGTGCATCCAGTGGTCACTGGCCAATCCAGAAGCAGCCACTATAGACGCTGTTTCACTTCTCAGGCTCCCTTGTGTTCCCGGTTTTTATTCGCAGAGTTGCTCCCTTGAAGTCTGGCACCTCCAGGCTGTTCTTTGGGCTGTTCTTTGGGCTGAGCTTGTCCTCATTCGAAGACTGTTGAACCATTCCTGCTTTCAGGGAACGTTCCGTTGCTGCGTGTTGACTGTACAGAGGCAGCTCCTCACTGTCAGGTGACACTTGGAAGCCACTGCAGTGCCTGGAGGTAGCTGCTGCAGGGCCTGGTGGAAGCTGTTGCAGGGCCGAGTCGGAGGAAGCGGAGGCCAGAGTTTCTTCACCGAGAGCGGCGGAGGTTAGAAGCTGGTGGGGCTCCGAGTGGGAAATGAAGGTTAAGTTTCCAGGAAACATGTAGAACACTCTCCAAAAATGAGCGTGAGGAGTGATGCAGAGATAGACAGGCAGTTGAACTCACAGCATCAGTGTCACAAAGCGTGGTGAAAATGCAGGCTCGTTCTTAAGCATTTTGCTGGTTCATTGAAACTGGCACTAGCACTAACACGAGCACCAGCACCTCTGCAGTCAAAACGTGGTATGGCTCTGCCTTTGCCCCTGCTGTGCTGCGGGGGCTAAGGCCTCCTCTGGTTCCAGGTCTAGGGGGCAGGGCTGGGCGGGGATGGGGATGGGGGGAGTTGTTGGTTCTGCCTTAGCCCCCTGGTCTCCCCCTGGCTTTGCTTGTCACGCTTCTTTTAATGTGCAGAACAAACTTAGCACACACACACACACACACACACACACACATACACACACACACACACACACACACACACATAAGATTTGTGATAATTATATTTACACAGCGCAGTATGAGGTCTCACTACAGGTGTTGAGGGCAGGCTGGATTGGTGGTGGGAGGTCACATACCAGGTTGGATCATCTACAGGAATATACACTGGTTCCCTGCCTCACTTTCCCCTACACCACCTGCCTTCCATTTTAATGCATCTCACTAATCTTTAATTTCCCTGATGGAACCCTCACAAAGGGATTAATATAGTTTAATCTAATCTAATCTAATCTAATCTAATCTAATCTAATCTAATCTAATCCCTTTAGACAAGTGGGGCTCACAAACACACACACACACACACACACAGACACACACACTATTCCAATTAGACAAGTGGAAAATACATTTTATCAGTTAGAATAATTTATAGATGTTCCCCAATTGTGAAATTGGGGGACAGACTTGAATAATAAATCTATACACTCCATATATTATATGCAACCAAAAACAGACTGAAATAAAAAACACAGGAAAGGAGGTATGGGTGACTTCCACTATGGTAGGAATTGTGTAGCTTGTGGGCCGATTCGGTTGGTGGGGTTCTTGGGGGTTGGAGCTGTGTGTCTTTGGCCCCGTGCATCTCTCCTCCCCTGCTCCTGCTGTCTCTCTCCTCACCCCAGTGCCAATGGGGTCTGGTCCCTGTGGTTCTCGGGGATGGTGTGCCTGTCCTTGTTTCTCCATGGGGGGGGGGGCAGCTTGCTGAGGTGGGGTGTCATGGCAGCTGTGTGGGGGCTCAGTTTTTGCGTCTACTCTGTTGTCTCCTGGCTAGGCGGGGTGGTGGTGGTGCGGACATTGGGCATGGTGCAACTGAAGGATGTGCTCTCCCTTTCACCTTCCCTTATCTTTCACTTTATCTGCTCCCCCACACTATCTTGGCCCATGGGGTGTGGGGTCCTCCCTGCAGGCTCGGTGCTCTGCCCCTGTGCCTGGCTCTCTGGGGTGGGGTGGGTGCCTTTTGCTCTGTTGGGCAATGGTAGGGGCAATGGGTTAGGGGGGCTCAGGTGGATATCCTGTGGTCTGATTGTCCTGTGCCACTGGGGCACAACCCTGGTTATGTTGGCTGCTGTCCTTCCTGGGCTTTGGGCCTGTTTGCAGCTCATGCGGTGCTGTGGGCTCCTCTTTCTGGGTGCCTGTGCTGCCTGAGTGGGCCAGGGTTTAAATAAAGGGTTTAAAAGTTAAAAATAGAGACTACTTTTTGCAGATGTGCCCAGACAAAGTGAGTAAATGCCAGATGCAAAGAAACATAGATTAAAAATGTATTTGAATGGTTTTCACGGTTTTTGGCTGTCAAAATACTTCAGGTGGTTTCTTCTGCTGATGGCTACAGGTTTTGTTTTTAGTTATTTCATGATAAACATGTAAAGTATTCTCTCAAATATTTTTACCGGAAAAAAGTTGTATATGTTTAAAAACCAGCCAAGTAAATATGCTTTTCTCCCTAATTCCTGCTTTAATTTAATCTAGCTTCATTCAAATTTAATTTCACTCACTGACATTATGTCTCTTTCATCCATCTTAGTCTGCAGCTTTGTTTTTTTAATATCATGAGTGGATGCGATGCATTATTTTCTTCTGGGCAGTTAAAGGGAATCCATGTATCACTGTGACGGTTAGAACTACTGTTTGTTCCCCACAGGAAGCCCTGGCAGCCTGGCTGAGCTGTAAATCCAAAGTCTTTACTTACATGTAAAACATTGAGGAGCTGCTGGCAGCAGCTTCGAATGGCTGATGGTCTGCTCCACGTCCCGGCTCCACACATTTCCATAATTGTCAGGGAGAAGTCTTCTGAGCCCCAAGCACGTAACAGAGGGAGAGGAGAGTGAGCTTTTGCTTTCAGCTTATCAGCAAAGGTCATGGCTGATTTTCAGTCTGTCTTATTGTCCATGCATCATTCATAGCAGGAGAGAGGAAGATGAAGGAGGAGGAGGGACTGAAACAGTTGAGCTCTTAAACAAACACTGTGTTGTCTGTTGACCTGACAGCCATGATGTCGGCGTTAGAGGTTGAGCTGCTCTTTGTTTGCAGACATGGCTGAGACCTCTGTGAGGAACTCCATGCACAATTAAACTGCACTGAAACCAGTGATCCTTCCTGAATATAAATTTTACTGGAAGCATTTCTGTTTTTAAACATCAAACTTTTTTTTCTCTGAGTGTTCTTTTAAATCACATTTTATTTATTTATCATTTTATTTGTCTTCATGGGCTCTGTGTTTTCTGTTTATATGTTCAGATTCATCGTCTGGCCTCATTTGGGAAACTCTTTGGGTCACCTCCCATTGTTTTTAATGTGCTGCATTAAAAAAAAACTGCTTCTGTGTGTCCAAGCAACCATAATTTCTGCTGAGAGTCTGCTCTGATCTGCAGCCTTAAATCAGTTCCTCAGTTCTAACTATCACTTCACTGTGGAGGAGCCTATACTTTATTCTGTTACCTATTGCTCCTATCTATTGGGCATAACCTTTAGATATGTTCTGCACCCAGCCTGCTGAATGGTCAAACTGGGCTCACTGGATGGCTCTGCAAAGTGTAAAATTTACAGTGAAGTCATTAATGAAGTAAATTGTTCACTAAAAAACATTTCCACCCCTGACAGAAAAACAGCAGCTTTACTACATGGGGAGAAAATGTCTTGGAGGTCTAGAGTATTTTTGGATCTTGAGTTGTTTGAATCACAAATATGGAAAAAAAATAATAAATTAAGTTTTTGTGCCTTTCCACTGTAATGTATAAACTGCAATGTGCAGGTATGGAGAGGAAACCCAGCTAATATGGAAAAACTGATATATTGATGAAATATGTTTCTCGTAAGACGTCTGATCTGTTTATCTGCTAATTGCTTATTAAAACTGAAAAATGAATTAACAAGAGGGAGGCACATTGTTAGCCCTGGGCATCCAGGATTAGAGCCCTGTATCATGTATTGTAAAATAAGGATCCAAATGCAGAGTCAGACTATTTCACTAGCTCATTCAAGGTATGTTTTGATTTTATTCTGGCCTGAAATACAAACATCCAAAGGCAGACAAACTAAATCCAGATTTACCCAGGCAACATGGGCAGAAACACACAGAGGATTCACAGACACTGAGAAAAAAGACTGTGGGGAAAACGTCACCATTTATACAGAGCAGTTAAGTGAAGTCGACACTGCTGGGTAACGAGATGTAGGTGCTAAGAATCAAAGGCAGAGAAACGGGAAGCAAGGTAAGGCCCTGTTTGCGCAACACCGTTTTAATTTTGAAACGGTGTTGCGCAAACGGGGCCTTACCTTGTTTTGATGTATTTCGGCCTCCCATTTACATGTGAATAGAACGATGTGATTTGGAAATGGGCATTCGCAAATGCGCACTATGGTGACAGGGGCGCTCATACATGCGCACTATGGTTGCGACCGCTGGTTTTTTTGGATCACCTAAACCAGCCCTAACTATAAGCTTTATCATAAATGAAAGCCTTACGCCTAATCTTAAAAATAGAGAGGGTGTCTGTCTCCCGAATCCAAGCTGGGAGCTGATTCCACAGAAGAGGGGCCTGAAAGCTGAAGGCTCTGCCTCCCATTCTACTTTTAAGTATCCTAGGAACCACAAGTACGCTAGCAGTCTGAGAGCGAAGTGCTCTATTGGGGTGATACGGTACTATGAGGTCTTTGAGATAAGATGGGGCCTGATTATTCAAGACCTTGTATGTTAGGAGAAGGATTTTAAATTCTATTCCAGATTTAACAGGGAGCCAATGAAGAGAAGCCAATATGGGAGAAATATGCTCTCTCTTTCTAGTCCCTGTCAGTACTCTAGCTGCAGCATTTTGGATCATCTGAAGGCTTTTCAGGGAGCTTTTAGGACAGCCTGATAATAATGAATTACAGTAGTCCAGCCTAGAAGTAATAAATGCATGGGTTAACTTTTCAGCACCACTCTGAGAAAGGATGTTTCTAATTTTTGAGATACTGCGCAAATGCAAAAAAGCGGTCCTACGTATTTGTTTAATATGTGCATTGAAGGACATATCCTGGTCAAAAATGACTCCAAGATTTCACACAGTGTTACTGGAGGCCAAGGTAATGCCATCCAGAGTAAGTATCTGGTTTGACACCATGTTTCTAAGATTTGTGGGGCCGAGCACAAGAACTTCAGTTTGATCTGAATTTAGAAGCAGGAAATTAGAGGTCATCCAGACCTCTATGACTTTAAGACATTCCTGCAGTTTAACTAATTGATGTGTGTCATCTGACTTCATGGATTAGTAAAGCTGGGTATCATCTGCATAACAATGAAAACTTATGCAATGGTTTCTAATAATACTGCCTAAGGGAAGCATGTACAATGTAAATAAAATTGGTCCTAGCACAGAACCCTGTGGAACTCCATAATTAACCTTAGTGTGTGAAGAAGACTCCCCATTTACATGAACAAATTGGAGTCTATTAGATAAATATGATTCAAACCACTGCATTGCAGTACCTTTAATACCTATGGCATGCTCTAATCTCTGTAATAAAATGTTATGATCAACAGTATCAAAAGCTGCACTGAGGTCCAACAGGACAAGCACAGAGATGAGTCCACTGTCAGAGGCTGTAAGAAGATCATTTGTAACCTTCACTAATGCTGTTTCTGTTCTGTGATGAATTCTGAAACCTGACTGAAACTCTTCAAATAAACCGTTCCTCTGCAGATGATCAGTTAGCTGTTTTACAACTACTCTTTCAAGGATTGTGGAGAGAAAAGGAAGGCTGGAGATTGGCCTATAATTAGCTAAGACAGCTGGGTCAAGTGATGGCTTTTTAAGTAGCGGTTTAATTACAGCCACCTTGAAGCCTGTGGTACATAGCCAACTAATAAAAACATGTTGATTGTTTGGAGGAAGTAACTATTGGAAGTTAACTCAGAAAGCTCAATTGGAGTGAATGAGTCTAAACTAATATCAGCAGTGCTGAACATGAAGATAAATCTTTGAGATGGTTATGAATAATTTTTTCTCTTATGTCTAAAATTTTATTTGTAAAGAAATCAATGAAGTCATTACTAGTTAAAGTGAAAGGAATACTCGACTCTACAGAGCTCTGACTCTTTGTCAGCCTGGCTACAGTGCTTAAACCTGAGGTTGTTCTTATTTTCTTCAATTAATGATGAATAGTAAGATGTCCTAGCTTTACGTAGAGCAACAAACTCTTTTTCCAGGCTAAATGAGCATCTTCTAAATTAGTGAGATACCATTCCTTCTCCAGCTTATGGGTTATCTGCTTTAAGCTGCGCGTTTGTGAATTATACCACAGAAAATAATTCTTTTTCTCTCTCTTTCTCTCAGCGGAGACGAACGCATTTTTCCTTTCTCCCTAACCCTTTTTTATTTACCTTGCTTGCTGTTTCGCTGCTGTACAGCCTCTCTTCGCACATCTTCTGATCTGGAAATTAAAATTATGGATCTGGTCAGGTGGTCTCTCAATGATATTGATTGATCAGATTTTCACCATGAGGAGATTTGGGAAAGGAGAACCCTCTTCCCTCTCATCCGATTGACATACCTGGCTGGTATGACGTGCCTGGCTGTACTGTCGATTGAGGATGTGACATATATATTTGGCCTATTGATACCACACTTTCTTCTCATTGGACTTGGGGATACCTGGCTTATCGTGAAATTCGGGAAGTGTGGGCAGCCATTCGGGCCTTGGTAAGGCTGCCTGTGATGGGAATGCAGAGCTGTACAAACTCAGACTCAGTATATCTGGAGCTGAATCAGAAGGGATTAGATCTTGGAGACGTATCTGTTTCTGCACGGCGAAAGAACGAACCAAGAAAATTCATATGATTGGATTTTTCGCAATGAGAGAGTGCCAGAAAGACTAAAGACTGTCAAGAAATTAATCAGACACAGCCTGTATCAAAACAATTGTAGAATCTGAAATTTGACTCCCTGACAGCCTTGGATTGCCTGTTATCTCCTTCTTCTCCTGGACGTTTTGTAAACACATGCTCTACATCCCTGGTATCCTGTCTTCTGACCTGTGTAAACTGATATCTCGGAGCAGAGTTTAGGTAGCTGCTCTGCACAATGATTCACAAATGTTTTGTTAACATTTCATGCTTAGGTATTTTGCCTGTCTAAAACAAAGCTACAATCAATGGTGGAACAAGTTTTGAAAATCTAAAATAGATGGATAAACTTTTAATCAGTCTGACCTTTCACACATTTTCCACCTCAAATCAGTAAACATTCTTTTTATCAATTTATTTCAGTGAATCTAATAACTAAGTAAGTAAATAAAGTAAATAAATAACTAAATAGTTTTTGTTGTTGTTTTTTAAAAAAAAAAATAGCACTGTGCTGAATAATTTAAACTGTTTCCCTTTTCAGTCTCCTGTTAGAGGTTTCATGAACGCAGCTTTGGGCTGCAATTTTATCAATTATAAAACTATTTTAAAAGCTACCTAGTAAAGGTAGCATATAATGTGTCATGGGCCTCTGCAATGTCCTGCTTCTGTTATCTGGTGTCAAACCTGATTTGCATGACAGTACTATCCCAACCGTCCTGTATTCGTATGCATGTATATTTTATAGGTATATGGGTTATACTTTTGCCTATGATTTTTCAATACTGAAAAGATGTCTGTAGTACAAGACCTGTTGAATTAAAAGAAAAAAAACCCATTTTAGCACGAAAATATGTAAGTATTTACATGTCTTCTTATTCTTCTTATTTCTTTATTTTATCTAAGAAAATACATTTTATCTAGTATAGGGCAGCCTGTTCTTGCCATTATAAATAGTAGTGTGTCCTCAGGTGTTGACCCTGCTAATTTTATACATGCAGTGGTAGAGCCGCTGCTGAAGAAACTTGGCCTTGATCACATTGTGCTGGGTAATTATTGGCTTATTTCCAAGCTGCCTTTTCTTTCTAAGGTTTTAGAAAAAATTGTATATTGTCATTTGAAACAGTTTTTAGATGAGAATAGCACCCTGGAGTTTTTTCAGTCAGGTTTTAAAACCCTTCATAGCACAGAATCTGCTTTAATAAGGGTTTTTAATGACATCCCTCTTGCATGTGATTCTGGTAACCACATTGTTCTGGTTTTGCTTGACTTAACTGCTGTCTTTGATACAGTAGACCACAACATTTTAATATCTCGATTACATCACTTAGTAGGTATTGGTGGCACTGTTCTTAAATGGTTCAGTTATTTTGCTTTGATATTCATTAGTCAGCTTGTTCAGTGTGTACATCCTCTACTTTACTGGCAACAAGCAAATATTTATATCAGTGTTATACAGAAAGGTTCAACATTATGATTCTGTTAGAATCATAGAACCCCTGGCAAATATATTATGTATGAATATACAGTGTAGCAGGCTGTAAGTGAATGCGCTTCCACTATCACTGCTCCTCCTGGTGGATACACAAGACATTACCACCAGTTTTACTAAATGCTGCTTAGGGGCGTTCCCACCTGTGGCTGAATTGCCTATGTCATAAGCAGGGGATCTCATTTTGACCATTTCCTCCTCGACCTGTGCTTCAAGCAGTCTGACAGTTAGTGTGACTTGGGGGTGTTGATTTATTTAAAATAACATAGTCATTCTGCTGTAACCAGATTTCTGTAAGGCAGAATAGATCAATATGGTGATCAATTATTTAATCATTTACTGTCAGGGACTTGGAAGAGAGAGACCTAATGTTTTAAAAATTCATCTTTAATTTTTCTACTGTTTAGTGCGGTGAAGGATACTATATTTTTTCTTTTTCAATTTTTATGCTTAAATTGTTTTTTGCTGATTTTAGGTTTGTTTCTTGGTGGTATGTGAGCAGGCACCATTGCTATGGGGATGGGGTCCTGGTCAGAGTTCCTGTCTGATTTCTCAGACTTTTTATCTGATTTAGTGCTCAGTTCAGATAAAATCATTATAGTGGGTGATTTTA